>OX387716.1:33702003-33732651 GCA_947577245.1 Andrena bucephala | reverse complement strand
AAATAATTGAAAATAATTATAAATAATTGAAAATAATTGTAAATAATTGAAAATAATTGTAAATAATTGTAAATAATTGAAAATAATTGAAAATAATTGAAAATAATTATAAATAATTGAAAATAATTGAAAATAATTGATAAATAATTGAAAATAATTATAAATAATTGAAAATAATTGAAAATAATTGAAAATAATTGAAAATAATTGAAAATAATTATAAATAATTGAAAATAATTGTAAATAATTGAAAATAATTGTAAATAATTGAAAATAATTGAAATAATTGAAAATAATTATAAATAATTGAAAATAATTGAAAATAATTGATAAATAATTGAAAATAATTATAAATAATTGAAAATAATTGAAAATAATTGAAAATAATTGAAAATAATTATAAATAATTGAAAATAATTGATAAATAATTGAAAATAATGGAAAATAATTTATAAATAATTGAAAATAATTGAAAATAATTGAAAATAATTATAAATAATTGAAAATAATTGATAAATAATGGAAAATAATTGAAAATAATTGTAAATAATTGAAAATAATTGAAAATAATTATAAATAATAGAAAATAATTGATAAATAATTGAAAATAATTATAAATAATTGAAAATAATTGAAATAATTATAAATAATTGAAAATAATTGAAAATAATTGAAAATAATTATAAGTAATTGAAAATAATTGATAAATAATTGAAAATAATTGATAAATAATTGAAAATAATTATAAATAATTGAAAATAATTGAAAATAATTGAAAATAATTGAAAATAATTGAAAATAATTATAAATAATTGAAAATAATTGATAAATAATTGAAAATAATGGAAAATAATTTATAAATAATTGAAAATAATTGAAAATAATTGAAAATAATTATAAATAATTGAAAATAATTGATAAATAATGGAAAATAATTGAAAATAATTGAAAATAATTGAAAATAATTGAAAATAATTATAAATAATAGAAAATAATTGATAAATAATTGAAAATAATTATAAATAATTGAAAATAATTCATAAATAATTGAAAATAATTGAAAATAATTATAAATAATTGAAAATAATTGAAAATAATTGAAAATAATTATAAATAATTGAAAATAATTGATAAATAATTGAAAATAATTATAAATAATTGAAAATAATTGATAAATAATTGAAAATAATTATAAATAATTGAAAATTATTGATAAATAATTGAAAATAATTGAAAATAATTATAAATAATTGAAAATAATTGAAAATAATTGAAAATAATTATAAATAACTGAAAATAATTGATAAATAATTGAAAATAATTATAAATAATTGAAAATAATTTAAAATAATTATAAATAATTATAAATAATTGATAAATAATTGATAAATAATTGAAAATAATTATAAATAATCGAAAATAATTGAAAATAATAAAAAATAATTATAAGTAATTGAAAATAATTGATAAATAATTGAAAATAATTATAAATAATTGAAAATAATTGATAAATAATTGAAAATAATTGAAAATAATTGAAAATAATTGAAAATAATTGACAATAATTATAAATAATAGAAAATAATTGATTAATAATTGAAAATAATTATTAATAATTGAAAATAATTATAATTAATTTATAAATAATTGAAAATAGTTGAAAATAATTGAAAATAATTATAAATGATTGAAAATAATTGATAAATCATTGAAAATAATTGAAAATAATTGAAAATAATTATAAATAATAGAAAATAATTGATAAATAATTGAAAATAATTGAAAATAATTGAAAATAATTGTAAATAATTGAAAATAATTGTAAATAATTGAAAATAATTGAAAATAATTGAAAATAATTATAAATAATTGAAAATAATTGAAAATAATTGATAAATAATTGAAAATAATTATAAATAATTGAAAATAATTGAAAATAATTGAAAATAATTGAAAATAATTGAAAATAATTATAAATAATTGAAAATAATTGATAAATAATTGAAAATAATGGAAAATAATTTATAAATAATTGAAAATAATTGAAAATAATTATAAATAATTGAAAATAATTGATAAATAATGGAAAATAATTGAAAATAATTGAAAATAATTGAAAATAATTGAAAATAATTATAAATAATAGAAAATAATTGATAAATAATTGAAAATAATTATAAATAATTGAAAATAATTGAAAATAATTATAAATAATTGAAAATAATTGAAAATAATTGAAAATAATTATAAGTAATTGAAAATAATTGATAAATAATTGAAAATAATTGATAAATAATTGAAAATAATTATAAATAATTGAAAATAATTGAAAATAATTGAAAATAATTGAAAATAATTGAAAATAATTGAAAATAATTATAAATAATTGAAAATAATTGATAAATAATTGAAAATAATGGAAAATAATTTATAAATAATTGAAAATAATTGAAAATAATTGAAAATAATTATAAATAATTGAAAATAATTGATAAATAATGGAAAATAATTGAAAATAATTGAAAATAATTGAAAATAATTGAAAATAATTATAAATAATAGAAAATAATTGATAAATAATTGAAAATAATTATAAATAATTGAAAATAATTCATAAATAATTGAAAATAATTGAAAATAATTATAAATAATTGAAAATAATTGAAAATAATTGAAAATAATTATAAATAATTGAAAATAATTGATAAATAATTGAAAATAATTATAAATAATTGAAAATTATTGATAAATAATTGAAAATAATTGAAAATAATTATAAATAATTGAAAATAATTGAAAATAATTGAAAATAATTATAAATAATAGAAAATAATTGATAAATAATTGAAAATAATTATAAATAATTGAAAATAATAGAAAATAATTGTAAATAATTGAAAATAATTGTAAATAATTGAAAATAATTGAAAATAATTATAAATAATTGAAAATAATTGAAAATAATTGATAAATAATTTAAAATAATTGAAAATAATTATAAATAATTGAAAATAATTGAAAATAATTATAAATAATTGAAAATAATTGAAAATAATTGAAAATAATTGAAAATAATGATAAATAATTGAAAATAATTGAAAATAATTGAAAATAATTGAAAATAATTATAAATAATTGAAAATAATTGATAAATAATTGAAAATAATTATAAATAATTGAAAATAATTTAAAATAATTATAAATAATTATAAATAATTGATAAATAATTGAAAATAATTATAAATAATTGAAAATAATTGAAAATAATTGAAAATAATTATATATAATTGAAAATAATTGATAAATAATGGAAAATAATTGAAAATAATTGAAAATAATTGAAAATAATTGAAAATAATTATAAATAATAGAAAATAATTGATAAATAATTGAAAATAATTATAAATAATTGAAAATAATTGAAAATAATTGAAAATAGTTATAAATAATTATAAATAATTGATAAATAATTGAAAATAATTATAAATAATTGAAAATAATTGTAAATAATTGAAAATAATTGTAAATAATTGTAAATAATTGAAAATAATTGAAAATAATTGAAAATAATTATAAATAATTGAAAATAATTGAAAATAATTATAAGTAATTGAAAATAATTGATAAATAATTGAAAATAATTATAAATAATTGAAAATAATTGAAAATAATTGAAAATAATTATAAATAATTGAAAATAATTGTAAATAATTGAAAATAATTGTAAATAATTGAAAATAATTGAAAATAATTGAAAATAATTATAAATAATTGAAAATAATTGAAAATAATTGATAAATAATTGAAAATAATTATAAATAATTGAAAATAATTGAAAATAATTGAAAATAATTGAAAATAATTATAAATAATTGAAAATAATTGATAAATAATTGAAAATAATGGAAAATAATTTATAAATAATTGAAAATAATTGAAAATAATTGAAAATAATTATAAATAATTGAAAATAATTGATAAATAATGGAAAATAATTGAAAATAATTGTAAATAATTGAAAATAATTGTAAATAATTGAAAATAATTGAAAATAATTGAAAATAATTATAAATAATTGAAAATAATTGTAAATAATTGAAAATAATTGTAAATAATTGAAAATAATTGAAAATAATTGAAAATAATTATAAATAATTGAAAATAATTGAAAATAATTGATAAATAATTGAAAATAATTATAAATAATTGAAAATAATTGAAAATAATTGAAAATAATTGAAAATAATTATAAATAATTGAAAATAATTGATAAATAATTGAAAATAATGGAAAATAATTTATAAATAATTGAAAATAATTGAAAATAATTGAAAATAATTATAAATAATAGAAAATAATTGATAAATAATTGAAAATAATTGAAAATAATTGTACATAATTGAAAATAATTGTAAATAATTGAAAATAATTGAAAATAATTGAAAATAATTATAAATAATTGAAAATAATTGAAAATAATTGATAAATAATTGAAAATAATTATAAATAATTGAAAATAATTGAAAATAATTGAAAATAATTGAAAATAATTATAAATAATTGAAAATAATTGATAAATAATTGAAAATAATGGAAAATAATTTATAAATAATTGAAAATAATTGAAAATAATTGAAAATAATTATAAATAATTGAAAATAATTGATAAATAATGGAAAATAATTGAAAATAATTGTAAATAATTGAAAATAATTGAAAATAATTATAAATAATAGAAAATAATTGATAAATAATTGAAAATAATTATAAATAATTGAAAATAATTGAAAATAATTATAAATAATTGAAAATAATTGAAAATAATTGAAAATAATTATAAGTAATTGAAAATAATTGATAAATAATTGAAAATAATTGATAAATAATTGAAAATAATTATAAATAATTGAAAATAATTGAAAATAATTGAAAATAATTGAAAATAATTGAAAATAATTATAAATAATTGAAAATAATTGATAAATAATTGAAAATAATGGAAAATAATTTATAAATAATTGAAAATAATTGAAAATAATTGAAAATAATTATAAATAATTGAAAATAATTGATAAATAATGGAAAATAATTGAAAATAATTGAAAATAATTGAAAATAATTGAAAATAATTATAAATAATAGAAAATAATTGATAAATAATTGAAAATAATTATAAATAATTGAAAATAATTCATAAATAATTGAAAATAATTGAAAATAATTATAAATAATTGAAAATAATTGAAAATAATTGAAAATAATTATAAATAATTGAAAATAATTGATAAATAATTGAAAATAATTATAAATAATTGAAAATAATTGATAAATAATTGAAAATAATTATAAATAATTGAAAATTATTGATAAATAATTGAAAATAATTGAAAATAATTATAAATAATTGAAAATAATTGAAAATAATTGAAAATAATTATAAATAACTGAAAATAATTGATAAATAATTGAAAATAATTATAAATAATTGAAAATAATTTAAAATAATTATAAATAATTATAAATAATTGATAAATAATTGATAAATAATTGAAAATAATTATAAATAATCGAAAATAATTGAAAATAATAAAAAATAATTATAAGTAATTGAAAATAATTGATAAATAATTGAAAATAATTATAAATAATTGAAAATAATTGATAAATAATTGAAAATAATTGAAAATAATTGAAAATAATTGAAAATAATTGACAATAATTATAAATAATAGAAAATAATTGATTAATAATTGAAAATAATTATTAATAATTGAAAATAATTATAATTAATTTATAAATAATTGAAAATAGTTGAAAATAATTGAAAATAATTATAAATGATTGAAAATAATTGATAAATCATTGAAAATAATTGAAAATAATTGAAAATAATTATAAATAATAGAAAATAATTGATAAATAATTGAAAATAATTGAAAATAATTGAAAATAATTGTAAATAATTGAAAATAATTGTAAATAATTGAAAATAATTGAAAATAATTGAAAATAATTATAAATAATTGAAAATAATTGAAAATAATTGATAAATAATTGAAAATAATTATAAATAATTGAAAATAATTGAAAATAATTGAAAATAATTGAAAATAATTGAAAATAATTATAAATAATTGAAAATAATTGATAAATAATTGAAAATAATGGAAAATAATTTATAAATAATTGAAAATAATTGAAAATAATTATAAATAATTGAAAATAATTGATAAATAATGGAAAATAATTGAAAATAATTGAAAATAATTGAAAATAATTGAAAATAATTATAAATAATAGAAAATAATTGATAAATAATTGAAAATAATTATAAATAATTGAAAATAATTGAAAATAATTATAAATAATTGAAAATAATTGAAAATAATTGAAAATAATTATAAGTAATTGAAAATAATTGATAAATAATTGAAAATAATTGATAAATAATTGAAAATAATTATAAATAATTGAAAATAATTGAAAATAATTGAAAATAATTGAAAATAATTGAAAATAATTGAAAATAATTATAAATAATTGAAAATAATTGATAAATAATTGAAAATAATGGAAAATAATTTATAAATAATTGAAAATAATTGAAAATAATTGAAAATAATTATAAATAATTGAAAATAATTGATAAATAATGGAAAATAATTGAAAATAATTGAAAATAATTGAAAATAATTGAAAATAATTATAAATAATAGAAAATAATTGATAAATAATTGAAAATAATTATAAATAATTGAAAATAATTCATAAATAATTGAAAATAATTGAAAATAATTATAAATAATTGAAAATAATTGAAAATAATTGAAAATAATTATAAATAATTGAAAATAATTGATAAATAATTGAAAATAATTATAAATAATTGAAAATTATTGATAAATAATTGAAAATAATTGAAAATAATTATAAATAATTGAAAATAATTGAAAATAATTGAAAATAATTATAAATAATAGAAAATAATTGATAAATAATTGAAAATAATTATAAATAATTGAAAATAATAGAAAATAATTGTAAATAATTGAAAATAATTGTAAATAATTGAAAATAATTGAAAATAATTATAAATAATTGAAAATAATTGAAAATAATTGATAAATAATTTAAAATAATTGAAAATAATTATAAATAATTGAAAATAATTGAAAATAATTATAAATAATTGAAAATAATTGAAAATAATTGAAAATAATTGAAAATAATGATAAATAATTGAAAATAATTGAAAATAATTGAAAATAATTGAAAATAATTATAAATAATTGAAAATAATTGATAAATAATTGAAAATAATTATAAATAATTGAAAATAATTTAAAATAATTATAAATAATTATAAATAATTGATAAATAATTGAAAATAATTATAAATAATTGAAAATAATTGAAAATAATTGAAAATAATTATATATAATTGAAAATAATTGATAAATAATGGAAAATAATTGAAAATAATTGAAAATAATTGAAAATAATTGAAAATAATTATAAATAATAGAAAATAATTGATAAATAATTGAAAATAATTATAAATAATTGAAAATAATTGAAAATAATTGAAAATAGTTATAAATAATTATAAATAATTGATAAATAATTGAAAATAATTATAAATAATTGAAAATAATTGTAAATAATTGAAAATAATTGTAAATAATTGTAAATAATTGAAAATAATTGAAAATAATTGAAAATAATTATAAATAATTGAAAATAATTGAAAATAATTATAAGTAATTGAAAATAATTGATAAATAATTGAAAATAATTATAAATAATTGAAAATAATTGAAAATAATTGAAAATAATTATAAATAATTGAAAATAATTGTAAATAATTGAAAATAATTGTAAATAATTGAAAATAATTGAAAATAATTGAAAATAATTATAAATAATTGAAAATAATTGAAAATAATTGATAAATAATTGAAAATAATTATAAATAATTGAAAATAATTGAAAATAATTGAAAATAATTGAAAATAATTATAAATAATTGAAAATAATTGATAAATAATTGAAAATAATGGAAAATAATTTATAAATAATTGAAAATAATTGAAAATAATTGAAAATAATTATAAATAATTGAAAATAATTGATAAATAATGGAAAATAATTGAAAATAATTGTAAATAATTGAAAATAATTGTAAATAATTGAAAATAATTGAAAATAATTGAAAATAATTATAAATAATTGAAAATAATTGTAAATAATTGAAAATAATTGTAAATAATTGAAAATAATTGAAAATAATTGAAAATAATTATAAATAATTGAAAATAATTGAAAATAATTGATAAATAATTGAAAATAATTATAAATAATTGAAAATAATTGAAAATAATTGAAAATAATTGAAAATAATTATAAATAATTGAAAATAATTGATAAATAATTGAAAATAATGGAAAATAATTTATAAATAATTGAAAATAATTGAAAATAATTGAAAATAATTATAAATAATAGAAAATAATTGATAAATAATTGAAAATAATTGAAAATAATTGTACATAATTGAAAATAATTGTAAATAATTGAAAATAATTGAAAATAATTGAAAATAATTATAAATAATTGAAAATAATTGAAAATAATTGATAAATAATTGAAAATAATTGATAAATAATTGAAAATAATTATAAATAATTGAAAATAATTGAAAATAATTGAAAATAATTGAAAATAATTGAAAATAATTATAAATAATTGAAAATAATTGATAAATAATTGAAAATAATGGAAAATAATTTATAAATAATTGAAAATAATTGAAAATAATTGAAAATAATTATAAATAATTGAAAATAATTGATAAATAATGGAAAATAATTGAAAATAATTGAAAATAATTATAAATAATAGAAAATAATTGATAAATAATTGAAAATAATTATAAATAATTGAAAATAATTGAAAATAATTATAAATAATTGAAAATAATTGAAAATAATTATAAGTAATTGAAAATAATTGATAAATAATTGAAAATAATTGATAAATAATTGAAAATAATTATAAATAATTGAAAGTAATTGAAAATAATTGAAAATAATTGAAAATAATTGAAAATAATTATAAATAATTGAAAATAATTGATAAATAATTGAAAATAATGGAAAATAATTTATAAATAATTGAAAATAATTGAAAATAATTGAAAATAATTATAAATAATTGAAAATAATTGATAAATAATGGAAAATAATTGAAAATAATTGAAAATAATTGAAAATAATTGAAAATAATTATAAATAATAGAAAATAATTGATAAATAATTGAAAATAATTATAAATAATTGAAAATAATTCATAAATAATTGAAAATAATTGAAAATAATTATAAATAATTGAAAATAATTGAAAATAATTGAAAATAATTATAAATAATTGAAAATAATTGATAAATAATTGAAAATAATTATAAATAATTGAAAATTATTGATAAATAATTGAAAATAATTGAAAATAATTATAAATAATTGAAAATAATTGAAAATAATTGAAAATAATTATAAATAACTGAAAATAATTGATAAATAATTGAAAATAATTATAAATAATTGAAAATAATTTAAAATAATTATAAATAATTATAAATAATTGATAAATAATTGAAAATAATTATAAATAATTGAAAATAATTGAAAATAATAGAAAATAATTATAAGTAATTGAAAATAATTGATAAATAATTGAAAATAATTATAAATAATTGAAAATAATTGATAAATAATTGAAAATAATTGAAAATAATTGAAAATAATTGAAAATAATTGAAAATAATTATAAATAATAGAATATAATTGATTAATAATTGAAAATAATTATAAATAATTGAAAATAATTGAAAATAATTGAAAATAATTGAAAATAATTGAAAATAATTATAAATAATTGAAAATAATTGATAAATAATTGAAAATAATTTATAAATAATTGAAAATAATTGAAAATAATTGAAAATAATTATAAATAATTGAAAATAATTGATAAATAATGGAAAATAATTGAAAATAATTGAAAATAATTGAAAATAATTGAAAATAATTATAAATAATAGAAAATAATTGATAAATAATTGAAAATAATTATAAATAATTGAAAATAATAGAAAATAATTGTAAATAATTGAAAATAATTGTAAATAATTGAAAATAATTGAAAATAATTGAAAATAATTATAAATAATTGAAAATAATTGAAAATAATTGATAAATAATTGAAAATAATTATAAATAATTGAAAATAATTGAAAATAATTGAAAATAATTGAAAATAATTGAAAATAATTATAAATAATTGAAAATAATTGAAAATAATGGAAAATAATTTATAAATAATTGAAAATAATTATAAATAATAGAAAATAATTGATAAATAATTGAAAATAATGATAAATAATTGAAAATAATTGAAAATAATTGAAAATAATTGAAAATAATTATAATAATTGAAAATAATTATAAATAATTTATAAATAATTATAAATAATTTATAAATAATTGAAAACAATTTAAAATAATTGAAAATAATTTTAAATGATTGAAAATAATTGATAAATAATTGGAAATAATTGAAAATAGTTTAAAATAATTGAAAATAATTGAAAATAATTATAAATAATAGAAAATAATTGAAAATAAATATAAATAATTGAAAATAATTGATAAATAATTGAAAATAATTATAAATAATTAAAAATAATTGAAAATAATTTAAAATAATTTAAAATAATTATAAATAATTGAAAATAATTGAAAATAATTATAAATAATTGAAAATAATTGAAAATAATTGAAAATAATTGAAAATAATGATAAATAATTGAAAATAATTGAAAATAATTGAAAATAATTGAAAATAATTGAAAATAATTATAAATAATTGAAAATAATTGATAAATAATTGAAAATAATTATAAATAATTGAAAATAATTTAAAATAATTATAAATAATTATAAATAATTGATAAATAATTGAAAATAATTATAAATAATTGAAAATAATTGAAAATAATTGAAAATAATTATAAATAATTGAAAATAATTGATAAATAATGGAAAATAATTGAAAATAATTGAAAATAATTGAAAATAATTGAAAATAATTATAAATAATAGAAAATAATTGATAAATAATTGAAAATAATTATAAATAATTGAAAATAATTGAAAATAATTATAAGTAATTGAAAATAATTGATAAATAATTGAAAATAATTGATAAATAATTGAAAATAATTATAAATAATTGAAAATAATTGAAAATAATTGAAAATAATTGAAAATAATTGAAAATAATTGAAAATAATTATAAATAATTGAAAATAATTGATAAATAATTGAAAATAATGGAAAATAATTTATAAATAATTGAAAATAATTGAAAATAATTGAAAATAATTATAAATAATTGAAAATAATTGATAAATAATGGAAAATAATTGAAAATAATTGAAAATAATTGAAAATAATTGAAAATAATTATAAATAATAGAAAATAATTGATAAATAATTGAAAATAATTATAAATAATTGAAAATAATTCATAAATAATTGAAAATAATTGAAAATAATTATAAATAATTGAAAATAATTGAAAATAATTGAAAATAATTATAAATAACTGAAAATAATTGATAAATAATTGAAAATAATTATAAATAATTGAAAATTATTGATAAATAATTGAAAATAATTGAAAATAATTATAAATAATTGAAAATAATTGAAAATAATTGAAAATAATTATAAATAACTGAAAATAATTGATAAATAATTGAAAATAATTATAAATAATTGAAAATAATTTAAAATAATTATAAATAATTATAAATAATTGATAAATAATTGAAAATAATTATAAATAATTGAAAATAATTGATAAATAATTGAAAATAATTGAAAATAATTGAAAATAATTATAAATAATAGAAAATAATTGATTAATAATTGAAAATAATTATAAATAATTGAAAATAATTGAAAATAATTGAAAATAATTGAAAATAATTGAAAATAATTATAAATAATTGAAAATAATTGATAAATAATTGAAAATAATGGAAAATAATTTATAAATAATTGATAAATAATTGAAAATAATTATAAATAATTGAAAATAATTGTAAATAATTGAAAATAATTGTAAATAATTGTAAATAATTGAAAATAATTGAAAATAATTGAAAATAATTATAAATAATTGAAAATAATTGAAAATAATTGATAAATAATTGAAAATAATTATAAATAATTGAAAATAATTGAAAATAATTGAAAATAATTGAAAATAATTGAAAATAATTATAAATAATTGAAAATAATTGTAAATAATTGAAAATAATTGTAAATAATTGAAAATAATTGAAAATAATTGAAAATAATTATAAATAATTGAAAATAATTGAAAATAATTGATAAATAATTGAAAATAATTATAAATAATTGAAAATAATTGAAAATAATTGAAAATAATTGAAAATAATTATAAATAATTGAAAATAATTGATAAATAATTGAAAATAATGGAAAATAATTTATAAATAATTGAAAATAATTGAAAATAATTGAAAATAATTATAAATAATTGAAAATAATTGATAAATAATGGAAAATAATTGAAAATAATTGTAAATAATTGAAAATAATTGTAAATAATTGAAAATAATTGAAAATAATTGAAAATAATTATAAATAATTGAAAATAATTGTAAATAATTGAAAATAATTGTAAATAATTGAAAATAATTGAAAATAATTGAAAATAATTATAAATAATTGAAAATAATTGAAAATAATTGATAAATAATTGAAAATAATTATAAATAATTGAAAATAATTGAAAATAATTGAAAATAATTGAAAATAATTATAAATAATTGAAAATAATTGATAAATAATTGAAAATAATGGAAAATAATTTATAAATAATTGAAAATAATTGAAAATAATTGAAAATAATTATAAATAATAGAAAATAATTGATAAATAATTGAAAATAATTGAAAATAATTGTACATAATTGAAAATAATTGTAAATAATTGAAAATAATTGAAAATAATTGAAAATAATTATAAATAATTGAAAATAATTGAAAATAATTGATAAATAATTGATAAATAATTGAAAATAATTATAAATAATTGAAAATAATTGAAAATAATTGAAAATAATTGAAAATAATTGAAAATAATTATAAATAATTGAAAATAATTGATAAATAATTGAAAATAATGGAAAATAATTTATAAATAATTGAAAATAATTGAAAATAATTGAAAATAATTATAAATAATTGAAAATAATTGATAAATAATGGAAAATAATTGAAAATAATTGAAAATAATTATAAATAATAGAAAATAATTGATAAATAATTGAAAATAATTATAAATAATTGAAAATAATTGAAAATAATTATAAATAATTGAAAATAATTGAAAATAATTATAAGTAATTGAAAATAATTGATAAATAATTGAAAATAATTGATAAATAATTGAAAATAATTATAAATAATTGAAAGTAATTGAAAATAATTGAAAATAATTGAAAATAATTGAAAATAATTATAAATAATTGAAAATAATTGATAAATAATTGAAAATAATGGAAAATAATTTATAAATAATTGAAAATAATTGAAAATAATTGAAAATAATTATAAATAATTGAAAATAATTGATAAATAATGGAAAATAATTGAAAATAATTGAAAATAATTGAAAATAATTGAAAATAATTATAAATAATAGAAAATAATTGATAAATAATTGAAAATAATTATAAATAATTGAAAATAATTCATAAATAATTGAAAATAATTGAAAATAATTATAAATAATTGAAAATAATTGATAAATAATTGAAAATAATTATAAATAATTGAAAATTATTGATAAATAATTGAAAATAATTGAAAATAATTATAAATAATTGAAAATAATTGAAAATAATTGAAAATAATTATAAATAACTGAAAATAATTGATAAATAATTGAAAATAATTATAAATAATTGAAAATAATTTAAAATAATTATAAATAATTATAAATAATTGATAAATAATTGAAAATAATTATAAATAATTGAAAATAATTGATAAATAATTGAAAATAATTGAAAATAATTGAAAATAATTGAAAATAATTATAAATAATAGAAAATAATTGATTAATAATTGAAAATAATTATAAATAATTGAAAATAATTGAAAATAATTGAAAATAATTGAAAATAATTGAAAATAATTATAAATAATTGAAAATAATTGATAAATAATTGAAAATAATGGAAAATAATTTATAAATAATTGAAAATAATTGAAAATAATTGAAAATAATTATAAATAATTGAAAATAATTGATAAATAATGGAAAATAATTGAAAATAATGGAAAATAATTGAAAATAATTGAAAATAATTATAAATAATAGAAAATAATTGATAAATAATTGAAAATAATTATAAATAATTGAAAATAATAGAAAATAATTGTAAATAATTGAAAATAATTGTAAATAATTGAAAATAATTGAAAATAATTGAAAATAATTATAAATAATTGAAAATAATTGAAAATAATTGATAAATAATTGAAAATAATTATAAATAATTGAAAATAATTGAAAATAATTGAAAATAATTGAAAATAATTATAAATAATTGAAAATAATTGATAAATAATTGAAAATAATGGAAAATAATTTATAAATAATTGAAAATAATTATAAATAATAGAAAATAATTGATAAATAATTGAAAATAATGATAAATAATTGAAAATAATTGAAAATAATTGAAAATAATTGAAAATAATTATAATAATTGAAAATAATTATAAATAATTTATAAATAATTGAAAACAATTTAAAATAATTGAAAATAATTTTAAATGATTGAAAATAATTGATAAATAATTGGAAATAATTGAAAATAGTTGAAAATAATTGAAAATAATTGAAAATAATTATAAATAATAGAAAATAATTGAAAATAATTATAAATAATTGAAAATAATTGATAAATAATTGAAAATAATTATAAATAATTAAAAATAATTGAAAATAATTTAAAATAATTGAAAATAATTATAAATAATTGAAAATAATTGAAAATAATTATGAATAATTGAAAATAATTGAAAATAATTGAAAATAATTGAAAATAATGATAAATAATTGAAAATAATTGAAAATAATTGAAAATAATTGAAAATAATTGAAAATAATTATAAATAATTGAAAATAATTGATAAATAATTGAAAATAATTATAAATAATTGAAAATAATTTAAAATAATTATAAATAATTATAAATAATTGATAAATAATTGAAAATAATTATAAATAATTGAAAATAATTGAAAATAATTGAAAATAATTATAAATAATTGAAAATAATTGATAAATAATGGAAAATAATTGAAAATAATTGAAAATAATTGAAAATAATTGAAAATAATTATAAATAATAGAAAATAATTGATAAATAATTGAAAATAATTATAAATAATTGAAAATAATTGAAAATAATTGAAAATAATTATAAATAATTATAAATAATTGATAAATAATTGAAAATAATTATAAATAATTTAAAATAATTGTAAATAATTGAAAATAATTGAAAATAATTATAAATAATTAAAAATAATTGAAAATAATTTAAAATAATTTAAAATAATTATAAATAATTGAAAATAATTGAAAATAATTATAAATAATTGAAAATAATTGAAAATAATTGAAAATAATTGAAAATAATGATAAATAATTGAAAATAATTGAAAATAATTGAAAATAATTGAAAATAATTGAAAATAATTGAAAATAATTATAAATAATTGAAAATAATTGATAAATAATTGAAAATAATTATAAATAATTGAAAATAATTTAAAATAATTATAAATAATTATAAATAATTGATAAATAATTGAAAATAATTATAAATAATTGAAAATAATTGAAAATAATTGAAAATAATTATATATAATTGAAAATAATTGATAAATAATGGAAAATAATTGAAAATAATTGAAAATAATTGAAAATAATTGAAAATAATTATAAATAATAGAAAATAATTGATAAATAATTGAAAATAATTATAAATAATTGAAAATAATTGAAAATAATTGAAAATAATTATAAATAATTATAAATAATTGATAAATAATTGAAAATAATTATAAATAATTGAAAATAATTGTAAATAATTGAAAATAATTGTAAATAATTGTAAATAATTGAAAATAATTGAAAATAATTGAAAATAATTATAAATAATTGAAAATAATTGAAAATAATTGATAAATGATTGAAAATAATTATAAATAATTGAAAATAATTGAAAATAATTGAAAATAATTGAAAATAATTGAAAATAATTGAAAATAATTATAAATAATTGAAAATAATTGTAAATAATTGAAAATAATTGTAAATAATTGAAAATAATTGAAAATAATTGAAAATAATTATAAATAATTGAAAATAATTGAAAATAATTGATAAATAATTGAAAATAATTATAAATAATTGAAAATAATTGAAAATAATTGAAAATAATTGAAAATAATTATAAATAATTGAAAATAATTGATAAATAATTGAAAATAATGGAAAATAATTTATAAATAATTGAAAATAATTGAAAATAATTGAAAATAATTATAAATAATTGAAAATAATTGATAAATAATGGAAAATAATTGAAAATAATTGAAAATAATTGAAAATAATTGAAAATAATTATAAATAATAGAAAATAATTGATAAATAATTGAAAATAATTATAAATAATTGAAAATAATTCATAAATAATTGAAAATAATTGAAAATAATTATAAATAATTGAAAATAATTGAAAATAATTGAAAATAATTATAAATAATTGAAAATAATTGATAAATAATTGAAAATAATTATAAATAATTGAAAATTATTGATAAATAATTGAAAATAATTGAAAATAATTATAAATAATTGAAAATAATTGAAAATAATTGAAAATAATTATAAATAACTGAAAATAATTGATAAATAATTGAAAATAATTATAAATAATTGAAAATAATTTAAAATAATTATAAATAATTATAAATAATTGATAAATAATTGAAAATAATTATAAATAATTGAAAATAATTGAAAATAATAGAAAATAATTATAAGTAATTGAAAATAATTGATAAATAATTGAAAATAATTATAAATAATTGAAAATAATTGATAAATAATTGAAAATAATTGAAAATAATTGAAAATAATTGAAAATAATTGAAAATAATTATAAATAATAGAATATAATTGATTAATAATTGAAAATAATTATAAATAATTGAAAATAATTGAAAATAATTGAAAATAATTGAAAATAATTGAAAATAATTATAAATAATTGAAAATAATTGATAAATAATTGAAAATAATTTATAAATAATTGAAAATAATTGAAAATAATTGAAAATAATTATAAATAATTGAAAATAATTGATAAATAATGGAAAATAATTGAAAATAATTGAAAATAATTGAAAATAATTGAAAATAATTATAAATAATAGAAAATAATTGATAAATAATTGAAAATAATTATAAATAATTGAAAATAATAGAAAATAATTGTAAATAATTGAAAATAATTGTAAATAATTGAAAATAATTGAAAATAATTGAAAATAATTATAAATAATTGAAAATAATTGAAAATAATTGATAAATAATTGAAAATAATTATAAATAATTGAAAATAATTGAAAATAATTGAAAATAATTGAAAATAATTGAAAATAATTATAAATAATTGAAAATAATTGAAAATAATGGAAAATAATTTATAAATAATTGAAAATAATTATAAATAATAGAAAATAATTGATAAATAATTGAAAATAATGATAAATAATTGAAAATAATTGAAAATAATTGAAAATAATTGAAAATAATTATAATAATTGAAAATAATTATAAATAATTTATAAATAATTATAAATAATTTATAAATAATTGAAAACAATTTAAAATAATTGAAAATAATTTTAAATGATTGAAAATAATTGATAAATAATTGGAAATAATTGAAAATAGTTTAAAATAATTGAAAATAATTGAAAATAATTATAAATAATAGAAAATAATTGAAAATAAATATAAATAATTGAAAATAATTGATAAATAATTGAAAATAATTATAAATAATTAAAAATAATTGAAAATAATTTAAAATAATTTAAAATAATTATAAATAATTGAAAATAATTGAAAATAATTATAAATAATTGAAAATAATTGAAAATAATTGAAAATAATTGAAAATAATGATAAATAATTGAAAATAATTGAAAATAATTGAAAATAATTGAAAATAATTGAAAATAATTATAAATAATTGAAAATAATTGATAAATAATTGAAAATAATTATAAATAATTGAAAATAATTTAAAATAATTATAAATAATTATAAATAATTGATAAATAATTGAAAATAATTATAAATAATTGAAAATAATTGAAAATAATTGAAAATAATTATAAATAATTGAAAATAATTGATAAATAATGGAAAATAATTGAAAATAATTGAAAATAATTGAAAATAATTGAAAATAATTATAAATAATAGAAAATAATTGATAAATAATTGAAAATAATTATAAATAATTGAAAATAATTGAAAATAATTATAAGTAATTGAAAATAATTGATAAATAATTGAAAATAATTGATAAATAATTGAAAATAATTATAAATAATTGAAAATAATTGAAAATAATTGAAAATAATTGAAAATAATTGAAAATAATTGAAAATAATTATAAATAATTGAAAATAATTGATAAATAATTGAAAATAATGGAAAATAATTTATAAATAATTGAAAATAATTGAAAATAATTGAAAATAATTATAAATAATTGAAAATAATTGATAAATAATGGAAAATAATTGAAAATAATTGAAAATAATTGAAAATAATTGAAAATAATTATAAATAATAGAAAATAATTGATAAATAATTGAAAATAATTATAAATAATTGAAAATAATTCATAAATAATTGAAAATAATTGAAAATAATTATAAATAATTGAAAATAATTGAAAATAATTGAAAATAATTATAAATAACTGAAAATAATTGATAAATAATTGAAAATAATTATAAATAATTGAAAATTATTGATAAATAATTGAAAATAATTGAAAATAATTATAAATAATTGAAAATAATTGAAAATAATTGAAAATAATTATAAATAACTGAAAATAATTGATAAATAATTGAAAATAATTATAAATAATTGAAAATAATTTAAAATAATTATAAATAATTATAAATAATTGATAAATAATTGAAAATAATTATAAATAATTGAAAATAATTGATAAATAATTGAAAATAATTGAAAATAATTGAAAATAATTGAAAATAATTATAAATAATAGAAAATAATTGATTAATAATTGAAAATAATTATAAATAATTGAAAATAATTGAAAATAATTGAAAATAATTGAAAATAATTGAAAATAATTATAAATAATTGAAAATAATTGATAAATAATTGAAAATAATGGAAAATAATTTATAAATAATTGATAAATAATTGAAAATAATTATAAATAATTGAAAATAATTGTAAATAATTGAAAATAATTGTAAATAATTGTAAATAATTGAAAATAATTGAAAATAATTGAAAATAATTATAAATAATTGAAAATAATTGAAAATAATTGATAAATAATTGAAAATAATTATAAATAATTGAAAATAATTGAAAATAATTGAAAATAATTGAAAATAATTGAAAATAATTATAAATAATTGAAAATAATTGTAAATAATTGAAAATAATTGTAAATAATTGAAAATAATTGAAAATAATTGAAAATAATTATAAATAATTGAAAATAATTGAAAATAATTGATAAATAATTGAAAATAATTATAAATAATTGAAAATAATTGAAAATAATTGAAAATAATTGAAAATAATTATAAATAATTGAAAATAATTGATAAATAATTGAAAATAATGGAAAATAATTTATAAATAATTGAAAATAATTGAAAATAATTGAAAATAATTATAAATAATTGAAAATAATTGATAAATAATGGAAAATAATTGAAAATAATTGTAAATAATTGAAAATAATTGTAAATAATTGAAAATAATTGAAAATAATTGAAAATAATTATAAATAATTGAAAATAATTGTAAATAATTGAAAATAATTGTAAATAATTGAAAATAATTGAAAATAATTGAAAATAATTATAAATAATTGAAAATAATTGAAAATAATTGATAAATAATTGAAAATAATTATAAATAATTGAAAATAATTGAAAATAATTGAAAATAATTGAAAATAATTATAAATAATTGAAAATAATTGATAAATAATTGAAAATAATGGAAAATAATTTATAAATAATTGAAAATAATTGAAAATAATTGAAAATAATTATAAATAATAGAAAATAATTGATAAATAATTGAAAATAATTGAAAATAATTGTACATAATTGAAAATAATTGTAAATAATTGAAAATAATTGAAAATAATTGAAAATAATTATAAATAATTGAAAATAATTGAAAATAATTGATAAATAAATGAAAATAATTGATAAATAATTGAAAATAATTATAAATAATTGAAAATAATTGAAAATAATTGAAAATAATTGAAAATAATTGAAAATAATTATAAATAATTGAAAATAATTGATAAATAATTGAAAATAATGGAAAATAATTTATAAATAATTGAAAATAATTGAAAATAATTGAAAATAATTATAAATAATTGAAAATAATTGATAAATAATGGAAAATAATTGAAAATAATTGAAAATAATTATAAATAATAGAAAATAATTGATAAATAATTGAAAATAATTATAAATAATTGAAAATAATTGAAAATAATTATAAATAATTGAAAATAATTGAAAATAATTATAAGTAATTGAAAATAATTGATAAATAATTGAAAATAATTGATAAATAATTGAAAATAATTATAAATAATTGAAAGTAATTGAAAATAATTGAAAATAATTGAAAATAATTGAAAATAATTATAAATAATTGAAAATAATTGATAAATAATTGAAAATAATGGAAAATAATTTATAAATAATTGAAAATAATTGAAAATAATTGAAAATAATTATAAATAATTGAAAATAATTGATAAATAATGGAAAATAATTGAAAATAATTGAAAATAATTGAAAATAATTGAAAATAATTATAAATAATAGAAAATAATTGATAAATAATTGAAAATAATTATAAATAATTGAAAATAATTCATAAATAATTGAAAATAATTGAAAATAATTATAAATAATTGAAAATAATTGAAAATAATTGAAAATAATTATAAATAATTGAAAATAATTGATAAATAATTGAAAATAATTATAAATAATTGAAAATTATTGATAAATAATTGAAAATAATTGAAAATAATTATAAATAATTGAAAATAATTGAAAATAATTGAAAATAATTATAAATAACTGAAAATAATTGATAAATAATTGAAAATAATTATAAATAATTGAAAATAATTTAAAATAATTATAAATAATTATAAATAATTGATAAATAATTGAAAATAATTATAAATAATTGAAAATAATTGAAAATAATAGAAAATAATTATAAGTAATTGAAAATAATTGATAAATAATTGAAAATAATTATAAATAATTGAAAATAATTGATAAATAATTGAAAATAATTGAAAATAATTGAAAATAATTGAAAATAATTGAAAATAATTATAAATAATAGAATATAATTGATTAATAATTGAAAATAATTATAAATAATTGAAAATAATTGAAAATAATTGAAAATAATTGAAAATAATTGAAAATAATTATAAATAATTGAAAATAATTGATAAATAATTGAAAATAATGGAAAATAATTTATAAATAATTGAAAATAATTGAAAATAATTGAAAATAATTATAAATAATTGAAAATAATTGATAAATAATGGAAAATAATTGAAAATAATTGAAAATAATTGAAAATAATTGAAAATAATTATAAATAATAGAAAATAATTGATAAATAATTGAAAATAATTATAAATAATTGAAAATAATAGAAAATAATTGTAAATAATTGAAAATAATTGTAAATAATTGAAAATAATTGAAAATAATTGAAAATAATTATAAATAATTGAAAATAATTGAAAATAATTGATAAATAATTGAAAATAATTATAAATAATTGAAAATAATTGAAAATAATTGAAAATAATTGAAAATAATTGAAAATAATTATAAATAATTGAAAATAATTGAAAATAATGGAAAATAATTTATAAATAATTGAAAATAATTATAAATAATAGAAAATAATTGATAAATAATTGAAAATAATGATAAATAATTGAAAATAATTGAAAATAATTGAAAATAATTGAAAATAATTATAATAATTGAAAATAATTATAATAATTGAAAATAATTATAAATAATTTATAAATAATTATAAATAATTTATAAATAATTGAAAACAATTTAAAATAATTGAAAATAATTTTAAATGATTGAAAATAATTGATAAATAATTGGAAATAATTGAAAATAGTTTAAAATAATTGAAAATAATTGAAAATAATTATAAATAATAGAAAATAATTGAAAATAATTATAAATAATTGAAAATAATTGATAAATAATTGAAAATAATTATAAATAATTAAAAATAATTGAAAATAATTTAAAATAATTTAAAATAATTATAAATAATTGAAAATAATTGAAAATAATTATAAATAATTGAAAATAATTGAAAATAATTGAAAATAATTGAAAATAATGATAAATAATTGAAAATAATTGAAAATAATTGAAAATAATTGAAAATAATTGAAAATAATTATAAATAATTGAAAATAATTGATAAATAATTGAAAATAATTATAAATAATTGAAAATAATTTAAAATAATTATAAATAATTATAAATAATTGATAAATAATTGAAAATAATTATAAATAATTGAAAATAATTGAAAATAATTGAAAATAATTATAAATAATTGAAAATAATTGATAAATAATGGAAAATAATTGAAAATAATTGAAAATAATTGAAAATAATTGAAAATAATTATAAATAATAGAAAATAATTGATAAATAATTGAAAATAATTATAAATAATTGAAAATAATTGAAAATAATTATAAGTAATTGAAAATAATTGATAAATAATTGAAAATAATTGATAAATAATTGAAAATAATTATAAATAATTGAAAATAATTGAAAATAATTGAAAATAATTGAAAATAATTGAAAATAATTGAAAATAATTATAAATAATTGAAAATAATTGATAAATAATTGAAAATAATGGAAAATAATTTATAAATAATTGAAAATAATTGAAAATAATTGAAAATAATTATAAATAATTGAAAATAATTGATAAATAATGGAAAATAATTGAAAATAATTGAAAATAATTGAAAATAATTGAAAATAATTATAAATAATAGAAAATAATTGATAAATAATTGAAAATAATTATAAATAATTGAAAATAATTCATAAATAATTGAAAATAATTGAAAATAATTATAAATAATTGAAAATAATTGAAAATAATTGAAAATAATTATAAATAACTGAAAATAATTGATAAATAATTGAAAATAATTATAAATAATTGAAAATTATTGATAAATAATTGAAAATAATTGAAAATAATTATAAATAATTGAAAATAATTGAAAATAATTGAAAATAATTATAAATAACTGAAAATAATTGATAAATAATTGAAAATAATTATAAATAATTGAAAATAATTTAAAATAATTATAAATAATTATAAATAATTGATAAATAATTGAAAATAATTATAAATAATTGAAAATAATTGATAAATAATTGAAAATAATTGAAAATAATTGAAAATAATTGAAAATAATTATAAATAATAGAAAATAATTGATTAATAATTGAAAATAATTATAAATAATTGAAAATAATTGAAAATAATTGAAAATAATTGAAAATAATTGAAAATAATTATAAATAATTGAAAATAATTGATAAATAATTGAAAATAATGGAAAATAATTTATAAATAATTGAAAATAATTGAAAATAATTGAAAATAATTATAAATAATTGAAAATAATTGATAAATAATGGAAAATAATTGAAAATAATGGAAAATAATTGAAAATAATTGAAAATAATTATAAATAATAGAAAATAATTGATAAATAATTGAAAATAATTATAAATAATTGAAAATAATAGAAAATAATTGTAAATAATTGAAAATAATTGTAAATAATTGAAAATAATTGAAAATAATTGAAAATAATTATAAATAATTGAAAATAATTGAAAATAATTGATAAATAATTGAAAATAATTATAAATAATTGAAAATAATTGAAAATAATTGAAAATAATTGAAAATAATTATAAATAATTGAAAATAATTGATAAATAATTGAAAATAATGGAAAATAATTTATAAATAATTGAAAATAATTATAAATAATAGAAAATAATTGATAAATAATTGAAAATAATGATAAATAATTGAAAATAATTGAAAATAATTGAAAATAATTGAAAATAATTATAATAATTGAAAATAATTATAAATAATTTATAAATAATTGAAAACAATTTAAAATAATTGAAAATAATTTTAAATGATTGAAAATAATTGATAAATAATTGGAAATAATTGAAAATAGTTGAAAATAATTGAAAATAATTGAAAATAATTATAAATAATAGAAAATAATTGAAAATAATTATAAATAATTGAAAATAATTGATAAATAATTGAAAATAATTATAAATAATTAAAAATAATTGAAAATAATTTAAAATAATTGAAAATAATTATAAATAATTGAAAATAATTGAAAATAATTATGAATAATTGAAAATAATTGAAAATAATTGAAAATAATTGAAAATAATGATAAATAATTGAAAATAATTGAAAATAATTGAAAATAATTGAAAATAATTGAAAATAATTATAAATAATTGAAAATAATTGATAAATAATTGAAAATAATTATAAATAATTGAAAATAATTTAAAATAATTATAAATAATTATAAATAATTGATAAATAATTGAAAATAATTATAAATAATTGAAAATAATTGAAAATAATTGAAAATAATTATAAATAATTGAAAATAATTGATAAATAATGGAAAATAATTGAAAATAATTGAAAATAATTGAAAATAATTGAAAATAATTATAAATAATAGAAAATAATTGATAAATAATTGAAAATAATTATAAATAATTGAAAATAATTGAAAATAATTGAAAATAATTATAAATAATTATAAATAATTGATAAATAATTGAAAATAATTATAAATAATTTAAAATAATTGTAAATAATTGAAAATAATTGAAAATAATTATAAATAATTAAAAATAATTGAAAATAATTTAAAATAATTTAAAATAATTATAAATAATTGAAAATAATTGAAAATAATTATAAATAATTGAAAATAATTGAAAATAATTGAAAATAATTGAAAATAATGATAAATAATTGAAAATAATTGAAAATAATTGAAAATAATTGAAAATAATTGAAAATAATTATAAATAATTGAAAATAATTGATAAATAATTGAAAATAATTATAAATAATTGAAAATAATTTAAAATAATTATAAATAATTATAAATAATTGATAAATAATTGAAAATAATTATAAATAATTGAAAATAATTGAAAATAATTGAAAATAATTATAAATAATTGAAAATAATTGATAAATAATGGAAAATAATTGAAAATAATTGAAAATAATTGAAAATAATTGAAAATAATTATAAATAATAGAAAATAATTGATAAATAATTGAAAATAATTATAAATAATTGAAAATAATTGAAAATAATTGAAAATAATTATAAATAATTATAAATAATTGATAAATAATTGAAAATAATTATAAATAATTGAAAATAATTGTAAATAATTGAAAATAATTGTAAATAATTGTAAATAATTGAAAATAATTGAAAATAATTGAAAATAATTATAAATAATTGAAAATAATTGAAAATAATTGATAAATGATTGAAAATAATTATAAATAATTGAAAATAATTGAAAATAATTGAAAATAATTGAAAATAATTGAAAATAATTGAAAATAATTATAAATAATTGAAAATAATTGTAAATAATTGAAAATAATTGTAAATAATTGAAAATAATTGAAAATAATTGAAAATAATTATAAATAATTGAAAATAATTGAAAATAATTGATAAATAATTGAAAATAATTATAAATAATTGAAAATAATTGAAAATAATTGAAAATAATTGAAAATAATTGAAAATAATTATAAATAATTGAAAATAATTGATAAATAATTGAAAATAATGGAAAATAATTTATAAATAATTGAAAATAATTGAAAATAATTGAAAATAATTATAAATAATTGAAAATAATTGATAAATAATGGAAAATAATTGAAAATAATTGAAAATAATTGAAAATAATTGAAAATAATTATAAATAATAGAAAATAATTGATAAATAATTGAAAATAAATATAAATAATTGAAAATAATTGAAAATAATTGTAAATAATTGAAAATAATTGTAAATAATTGAAAATAATTGAAAATAATTGAAAATAATTATAAATAATTGAAAATAATTGAAAATAATTGATAAATAATTGAAAATAATTATAAATAATTGAAAATAATTGAAAATAATTGAAAATAATTGAAAATAATTGAAAATAATTATAAATAATTGAAAATAATTGATAAATAATTGAAAATAATGGAAAATAATTTATAAATAATTGAAAATAATTGAAAATAATTGAAAATAATTATAAATAATTGAAAATAATTGATAAATAATGGAAAATAATTTAAAATAATTGAAAATAATTGAAAATAATTGAAAATAATTATAAATAATAGAAAATAATTGATAAATAATTGAAAATAATTATAAATAATTGAAAATAATTGAAAATAATTATAAATAATTGAAAATAATTGAAAATAAATGAAAATAATTATAAGTAATTGAAAATAATTGATAAATAATTGAAAATAATTGATAAATAATTGAAAATAATTATAAATAATTGAAAATAATTGAAAATAATTGAAAATAATTGAAAATAATTGAAAATAATTATAAATAATTGAAAATAATTGATAAATAATTGAAAATAATTATAAATAATTGAAAATAATTCATAAATAATTGAAAATAATTGAAAATAATTATAAATAATTGAAAATAATTGAAAATAATTGATAAATAATTGAAAATAATTATAAATAATTGAAAATAATTGAAAATAATTGAAAATAATTGAAAATAATTGAAAATAATTATAAATAATTGAAAATAATTGATAAATAATTGAAAATAATGGAAAATAATTTATAAATAATTGAAAATAATTGAAAATAATTGAAAATAATTATAAATAATTGAAAATAATTGATAAATAATGGAAAATAATTGAAAATAATTGAAAATAATTGAAAATAATTGAAAATAATTGAAAATAATTATAAATAATAGAATATAATTGATAAATAATTGAAAATAATTATAAATAATTGAAAATAATTGAAAATAATTATAAATAATTGAAAATAATTGAAAATAATTGAAAATAATTATAAGTAATTGAAATAATTGATAAATAATTGAAAATAATTGATAAATAATTGAAAATAATTGAAAATAATTGAAAATAATTATAAATAACTGAAAATAATTGATAAATAATTGAAAATAATTATAAATAATTGAAAATAATTTAAAATAATTATAAATAATTATAAATAATTGATAAATAATTGAAAATAATTATAAATAATTGAAAATAATTGATAAATAATTGAAAATAATTGAAAATAATTGAAAATAATTGAAAATAATTGAAAATAATTATAAATAATAGAAAATAATTGATTAATAATTGAAAATAATTATAAATAATTGAAAATAATTGAAAATAATTGAAAATAATTGAAAATAATTGAAAATAATTATAAATAATTGAAAATAATTGATAAATAATTGAAAATAATGGAAAATAATTTATAAATAATTGAAAATAATTGAAAATAATTGAAAATAATTATAAATAATTGAAAATAATTGATAAATAATGGAAAATAATTGAAAATAATTGAAAATAATTGAAAATAATTATAAATAATAGAAAATAATTGATAAATAATTGAAAATAATTATAAATAATTGAAAATAATTGAAAATAATTGTAAATAATTGAAAATAATTGTAAATAATTGAAAATAATTGAAAATAATTGAAATAATTATAAATAATTGAAAATAATTGAAAATAATTGATAAATAATTGAAAATAATTATAAATAATTGAAAATAATTGAAAATAATTGAAAATAATTGAAAATAATTGAAAATAATTATAAATAATTGAAAATAATTGATAAATAATTGAAAATAATGGAAAATAATTTATAAATAATTGAAAATAATTATAAATAATAGAAAATAATTGATAAATAATTGAAAATAATGATAAATAATTGAAAATAATTGAAAATAATTGAAAATAATTGAAAATAATTATAATAATTGAAAATAATTATAAATAATTTATAAATAATTGAAAACAATTTAAAATAATTGAAAATAATTTTAAATGATTGAAAATAATTGATAAATAATTGGAAATAATTGAAAATAGTTGAAAATAATTGAAAATAATTGAAAATAATTATAAATAATAGAAAATAATTGAAAATAATTATAAATAATTGAAAATAATTGATAAATAATTGAAAATAATTATAAATAATTAAAAATAATTGAAAATAATTTAAAATAATTTAAAATAATTATAAATAATTGAAAATAATTGAAAATAATTATAAATAATTGAAAATAATTGAAAATAATTGAAAATAATTGAAAATAATGATAAATAATTGAAAATAATTGAAAATAATTGAAAATAATTGAAAATAATTGAAAATAATTGAAATAATTATAAATAATTGAAAATAATTGATAAATAATTGAAAATAATTATAAATAATTGAAAATAATTTAAAATAATTATAAATAATTATAAATAATTGATAAATAATTGAAAATAATTATAAATAATTGAAAATAATTGAAAATAATTGAAAATAATTATAAATAATTGAAAATAATTGATAAATAATGGAAAATAATTGAAAATAATTGAAAATAATTGAAATAATTGAAAATAATTATAAATAATAGAAAATAATTGATAAATAATTGAAAATAATTATAAATAATTGAAAATAATTGAAAATAATTGAAAATAATTATAAATAATTATAAATAATTGATAAATAATTGAAAATAATTATAAATAATTTAAAATAATTGTAAATAATTGAAAATAATTGAAAATAATTATAAATAATTAAAAATAATTGAAAATAATTGAAAATAATTGAAAATAATTGAAAATAATTGAAAATAATTGAAAATAATTATAAATAATTGAAAATAATTGTAAATAATTGAAAATAATTGTAAATAATTGAAAATAATTGAAAATAATTGAAAATAATTATAAATAATTGAAAATAATTGAAAATAATTGATAAATAATTGAAAATAATTATAAATAATTGAAAATAATTGAAAATAATTGAAAATAATTGAAAATAATTGAAAATAATTATAAATAATTGAAAATAATTGATAAATAATTGAAAATAATGGAAAATAATTTATAAATAATTGAAAATAATTGAAAATAATTGAAAATAATTATAAATAATTGAAAATAATTGATAAATAATGGAAAATAATTGAAAATAATTGAAAATAATTGAAAATAATTGAAAATAATTATAAATAATAGAAAATAATTGATAAATAATTGAAAATAATATGAAATAATTGAAAATAATTGAAAATAATTGTAAATAATTGAAAATAATTGTAAATAATTGAAAATAATTGAAAATAATTGAAAATAATTATAAATAATTGAAAATAATTGAAAATAATTGATAAATAATTGAAAATAATTATAAATAATTGAAAATAATTGAAAATAATTGAAAATAATTGAAAATAATTGAAAATAATTATAAATAATTGAAAATAATTGATAAATAATTGAAAATAATGGAAAATAATTTATAAATAATTGAAAATAATTGAAAATAATTGAAAATAATTATAAATAATTGAAAATAATTGATAAATAATGGAAAATAATTTAAAATAATTGAAAATATTGAAAATAATTGAAAATAATTATAAATAATAGAAAATAATTGATAAATAATTGAAAATAATTATAAATAATTGAAAATAATTGAAAATAATTATAAATAATTGAAAATAATTGAAAATAAATGAAAATATTATAAGTATTGAAAATAATTGATAAATAATTGAAAATAATTGATAAATAATTGAAAATAATTATAAATAATTGAAAATAATTGAAAATAATTGAAAATAATTGAAAATAATTGAAAATAATTATAAATAATT